>JASSKH010000011.1:8649605-8674514 GCA_031763025.1 Macrocystis pyrifera | reverse complement strand
TAGAGCAGTCGCGCTCGAAGTGTCCGGTAGCCTTACCGTGATCGCCGTTGTCGCCGCTCGACGCAGGCGGCCATCGCCGCTCCACGCCCGGACGTGGGAGGCGTAAACGGCTTCCTGAAAAAGTCGTCGATGTGGAAGTTTGATGGCGGCCTGTCTATTTAATGAGGGTTGCAGGAACCATCCCTATGATGCATCTTTTATATAAGTCGAATTCCTTGAGGAAGGGAGTGAGACACACATCGGCGTAGGTGTCGTCGAGGATGGTCTCTCCCCATGTCCTCCAACCCGCGCCGCAGGTCGTCCATGGTAGCGATTAAGTCACCTGAGTCGCCCCACCTGGCTTCATGACTTGGAGACAAGGTTTTTCCCGGCCCAAACGACGGACGTCTTTCGTGTTGCCGTCGAAACGCTCCGTCAGGGCGTTCCAGGCGGCAGCCCCGTCGCCCACTGCCAGCCCAGCTCCTTGCTCTCGTAAGCCCGCACGGTGATGTGCGCGGATCCCTCGGTCATGCAAGAACAGGACGACCGACTCATGTTTGATATATCAGATATACTATGCGCACAAGACCAGTGCTAACCGTAGATTGACTAGAGCATGCATGTGCCAACATTTTTAGAAGAGATTTTCAGTTTCGGAAGCCGAAGGGGAAACCATCTGCCTGATGACGAAACGTATGGGCAGGGTTACTTTTGTTACTGAGGCATCTGCCCAGATGTACAAACAAGCCACCACGTTTGTGTACCTTACGGCGACTGTGTGCGAGAACGCCGACGATAGTGCTAAAAGCAACCGGCGCGTGCTGATGGACGACCTAACGCTTCAGACCGAATAGTTTTGCCATTGTACGAAAAGCCCACCCGACCGCTCCGGCTCAAACTACCGATGATCAAAGCCGAGGTAATCGCGACCAGCTATACGGATGTGTGACGTGAAAACCCCACAGTGGCTCATCTCGCCATACTGCGACAGCTCACCACAATTTGCTCTTTTTCCGCTGCATCGGATGGAAGAGAAAACCTTGCGACGGCTGCCATAAGCATTCATACGCGTATGCACTGGTCAAACAGGATGCGTGAACGTCGAGACGACGTTGCCAAAGCGGAGGATACTTTCCGCGTATTCGTGGCTAGTATGGGTAGCGAGAGACTGCCCAAACGAGTGATGTTTGGGAACTGAAGGGGCTAAAGAGGCTACTTGGGGAGGCAAGAGAAGGAGCGGATGGGTTGTCTCGAACGCGACCTATCATTGCTTGAACTTGCCCATCGAAAGAAACAACGGACGCTGGCAGCGAAGAAATCGAGCAAGTGGTTCAGACGTGTTGAAGAAGCGGCGGAGCAGTTACATGAAGTCCTGGTTCGTTAAGGAGAAGGAAATGTGACAAAACGACGAACGCCTCAAGGTACACAGTGAGCAGAAACTTAATCAAGACGCCGTTGGGCCCAACGCCAGGGAGGGGGGAAATAAGGCAAGTTCAAGGCGGCGTAGCAAACGTCAGTTTGACCGGATAAAAAAGTGATAGCACCCGCTAAACTTGACTGGGCCCGTCTTTCTAGGTGAGAAGTCCAGTGACTACTGCCTAATTCCTTGCTACAACCCCCCGTTTATTCTTGATGCCATCATTTTCCTGCCAAGTTGATGGTACCCCCCGCCCCCCCCCTCGTACTCTGCCATTGTTATATTTGGGTGACGCTTTGCATTTTTTTTTCCTTTTTTTTTTCCCATTATGTTGACATTTTAACCTTGGTTCGTCTGTCTCAATCCTGTTTTTACTGAAGTGATTTTTAAAGCACAAAACTCCCTAGAGAACGACACACAACGCAATGACGACCCCTACCCGCTTGGTACAGGGGTGACCTAAACTAGAGGCACAATGATGGTGGTTCTGAGCAGTGGTGAGCCAGGTAGTTTCTGTAATCATCATTGGTGTGAAGTGACCTCGCAAATGCAGCGTCTTTCTTGTGCTCCACAGCACAGCAAATCCGTTGGACTCCAAGCAGCTTTCCATAACCACCCAGCTGGCTAGGACACAAGACAGAAGGCAAGACTAGCCCTAAGTGCTTGGTACAGCGGTGGCATGACAAACAGAAAAACGACGTTTGCTGCTATTCAGTAGTCGTGGGCCCGGCAGCTGCCGTAGTCTGACCAACGTGCGGTTGGTCTCTATAACAATCAAACAGAAATCCCAGCCAACAGACACACGAAAGCCAAGATCTGAGTCATACTTTCAGAAGGACCGAGCTCGCCCGAACACAACACACAAGACAATACCAGCCTTACCCTGCTTGCTGCGGCGACGGCATAAGTATTGGGAAAAATGTGCTCCTGTGGTTCAGCGATGGGGCCCCGTGACAGATTCCGCATTCACTTGCGTTGTCTACTGTATGCTGTTATTGCTGTCGCTGCAGCTCTAAAGTGCAAAAACAGTAGGAACATCGATCGGGCTCGGCGCTATACACTCCGCTGCAATTGTTTCAGGAGGAGAAGAACACCCAAACCATTCGAACATCTCATATAACTCTAGATTTTTGAGAATTGATGTCGAATTTATTACGACAGAAAAAAACGCCGTGCAACCAACGAGAGTGAAAAGTACCCACCACAACGGCAAAACTGCAGTAAACAACTGGAGGGGCGAACCCTCGATGATATCATCCAAACTACTCGAACAGAGTTTTTAAGATAGTGTCATCCCACTAAACGACCCTAACCCCACTCGCTCAACGTCCGTTTCCTGCTCCCGACCCTGCGGTGCGAGGCACGTCTTTCGCCGCGGCTCCACGTCACGGCGGCATCGGCTTCAGTGCATCAGGTAGGTATCTGCATTGTCAAATAGGTCCTCCGTTTGCATACCCCCACAGACGCAGTACAACACACCATCGTGCTCCGAGCCCGGACATACGGTGATTGCTCTTGTTGATACGTAGCTGTCGAACGTATCCATTTGTTGCACGCGCGGTAACACCATAATTATTGAAAAGAGCATTAGGTATACGGTACACCGCCACAGAGACACACACAAGTAGCAATACGTGGGTAACCGAAGACTCCGCTACAACAGACGACACAGACATTATACAGGAGTGAGGTTACCTGGTCATCGGGCTCCACCCACGCACGTATACGGACAGCATCTTGGGATCGAAAATCGTCTCGTATTTTATTACCGTCAGGGACTGCCTCCGAAGAGGAACCATCCATCCACGCCAAAAATATCCAACCATCACCTCAGATCATGTCGCCCCGCCACACATTATAAGACCCTAGTATCCGTAGACCGGCAATGAAACCACCGATTCTTGCAGTACAACAGTACCCTATCAGCTGATTTGGCACCTAATTACCTATATTCATACCTGGTACTGGTGTTAGCATCCCGTGAATGTCCCGAGCATTGTTCGGTACACACTGCCGGACGACGACACACGCACTAAAGCGCGACTATTCCGGCCTAGTGTGAGATACCTTCTCGATGGGGATTTCGAGTACCTAACCCGTTTGTGAAGGTTTCTAGGTTGCCTCTAGGTTTTCATGCACCGTTCTACAAACCCAACCTACAACCCTATAGTTCTTGTGGTGCCTAGTATATCAACTGAGCGCCAGCACAACCGAAAACCAGACAGGGAGGATGGCTGGATGTTGCCCGAAGCATCCCATGACCGACCGTGCAACTCACTTGAGATCAACAAAGTAAAGGAATCCTTACTCCAACAGCTGACATTATCTCGGCTGGCAGAAGACGCGACTGTCTTCGGCAACAAGACAACAGCTTTCATTCACCGCGGGTGCACAAAGGGTACCTAAGGACGAACATAAAAACGAGAAAGCAACACCTCACTCCTTAAAACTTTTCGACCGAAAAACAGACCAGTCGCATGGGATTTCTGCGCAAAGTACACAAACTCACACTTTTCGCTTTTGTTTTGTTCAAAATGCTTTACACTTATACACCCTCCTCCCGGTCTTCGGTCTGGGCTTCCAAAAACATTAATGGCGTGTGTGCTTGTTTGTTTTGGCGTACCCTCGGGTATCCATCGAAGTGATCGTTCAAACAAAATATACGTCCGGGTTTTCTCTCGTCCTCGTAAGCTGCCACGCCGCGTAAAGCCCTCACCTGGTATGTGACTTAGCTTGCAGATCCGACACGCCATACCAAGCCCACGGGTCCAACGACAGCAACGGTTTAGAAACGGAGAAGCTGAAAATATTGTTACACACGTGGGATCACCTCTAAAGGCTGGTCATAAACGTTCTTTCGAAAGGCCACGAAAAACTTCCTCTACAGGCTCGCGAAAAGAGACAGTCTTAACTAACGTCGGAAGCGCAACGACCTGGACGAATGGCGGACACAAACAAACATCAAAAGTGCAAGGCATCTATTGTATTCGAGCCGCACCTACCATACTAGATATCCCAAAGAGAGGTGCCGACAAACGGAAAACAACACTATTACTATTGCGGCGCACGTTCGTACATCTTCGATTACACTACCCGCAACAGCCACGGTAGAGCCGGCGATGCGTGTTCGAAGTTTAAAGCCTTCACTGATTGATATCGTCACGCGTCTCATCAATAGCAGAGGATAACTCCTAGGCATCAGTTCTTCGTAGCACCTGTTGTCAACCATTCGACGGCAAAAAACTGCGTCGAAGGGACACTATAAGCCGCGGAAATTTAATGAGTGAACCTAGTGTGCCACAACAAAACAGCAAGCTCGATTTTCGATATTTAATCGTTTCATTATCCACTCCTGCATCCTGTGGTTGCAAACCCTGGGCAGGGCGACACAAAACTCCTCGGGGTCGGGGAAAGGCGCTTGTTCACCGACGGCCCGACACCAACGTGCTCCTAAATCACGCCGGCGCTGGTCGCGAACGTATGCTTTGCATACAACAAGTGCACGAAAATAACACGAACATCTAAATCCTAAGGGTGCTGATCAACGGCAGTGCGTCCTCGGTTCAAGCCGAGGTCGTTAATCTCACCTACACAGGTGTTAGGACCCCCTCTCTTCACTCCCTTCCCTGCACAAAATAGGGGCAAATACATCCTTGTGGATCCATTTGGAATTGTATGATAACCCACAAGATGACAAAAACATCTCGCTTTGGTACGGCTAGTGGCGTTGTTACATCATTCATTTTTTTTTCCCACAAGAAGAATTTTTAACCCACCTAATTATTGTCAGACTGGGGTGTCCGGCCACCTGTACCGTGGATGCTGTCAGTTTAGCCGGTGCAAGGTACTACACTGCTACGAACAACTCCACGCTAGATACCGTGCGCTTGAGCCTGTCGGTGGAAGACGTCGACGGCGTGCTCGTACAGCACGATGTCCAGCTGAATATACTTCTTTACTTCCGAGCTGGTCCACGCCTCCGCCAGGGCCACCTCCCTCTCTTCCACGTACCGAATGTTCCTCTTTCCGTCGGCCCTCGCTCGTGAATTGCTGGTGCCAGTTTAACGCTGGGCATAGCCAAGGCCGCGTCGAAGAGCGAGAGAGTGGTGTTGAACTCCTCCAGGATGCCGACGGCGTCGTACCTGTCGCGGAGAAGGTCCTGCACCGGCTGCAACATTTCGTACAACGCCGCGTCGGCAAGACCTCCTCCGTACTTCGAAACCGCCATCTCATCTGACTCTAGGTACGCCTTCAGCAGATACCAGCCGGGAATCTTGCTGCTCACCCGCCTTACAGACGGGGAAGCTTTTCCTGCGCTGCGAAAGTGCGCGAGAACTCGATCACGTCGTCAGCTGAGACCAGGCTCAGCGCGAACTGCCTCATCGCGAAGTTACCCCAGTGCTTCGCGAACGCTACCAGGTCGACATCGTTCGCGTTCACCACCTCCGACGCGCAAGCCTTGTCCTTCGGAGTCCGCTTGCAGTAGAAGTACGCGGAGACCAAGCGCGATACCGGATGTCGGAACATGGTGAACCACCGGCAGTTTTCGTCGACGACGCTTGACCGTCGCAGCGCATCAGTGTACCCTCCCGCAACAACGTTCCATTGTTCGCCACTCGTCAGATTACCTCCGAACCCCTGCAAGTACGCGTCCCCCTCTTTCCATTGGCCGGAGTCGTAGATCGCCAATTTTGAGGCCCAGCAAACCCTTAAGGATGCCTTTCACGGTCGACCCGCCAGACTTTTGGAGGTGCATAAACACCCAGCACTTGTCGCTGATCGCGCCTGGGTTTTCCAAAAGTAGGACGGCGTCTACCCCGGTCGGGCGGCTCGCTCCAGGGGTGTGGAGAGCCAGGATGATTGCCCCGAATACTAGGAACAGGGCCACCATCCCCCGGCGAGACGGGTGGAGGTCTCGTGGAAAGCATATTCCGTGGGGAGTCCTGCGTTTGGGATAGAGTTAAGCACGTTGAGGTTGTCTGCGGAGGTTAGAATAAAACGAAATACAGCTTCTATTTTCGATTGGAGAAGGAAACGCGCAATCTTTGGTTGCTCCCGATATATAAAGGTCAATATTTAGTAACACAGCAGCGGCACGCATGACTAGATAACCGCGGTCGCTGTACAACCAAACGACAAGGCCAACTCGTGAAACAGGCATTATTTTTAGCAACGTTTGCCTGTATTCGGAGGCCACGGGGAACGCCGAGGTAAAAGGTCTTTACCTTTTATGATGGAATGGGGTGCGCTTGTTGACGTTTTTGAAATTCAAACATCGCTTCGATAAAATAGTTGTTTGTTTGACCCAGCCATCCGAATAGGACATTAAATTAACTATCAATGAAGTGAGGCCGCAGGTTTCGTGCTTGGTTGCAATGAAAGCGGACGTATTTTCTTGCGCTACTAGTAATAGACGCACGTCCAGAAATGTGTACCACGCTAACCATGAGTACCAGGTAGGTGGCAACCAGTACCAAAGCACCCGGAAATCGATGCGGTCAGGCGCCTGATGAGCACATGTAGACCACAGCCGTGTGTTGACCATACACTGACTATAGGGTCGACCTTGCATGTGTATGCACGGCCGGATAAAATATCTCAGGACACTGTGACAGCACGGCCGTGAGCAAAGGCGTAGCACAGCTACCCAAGATTGGTAGTGCCGTCGCAAAATTCAACTTTGTTGTCGCATACCAGCTAACCCGAATGCATATGATCCCTGTTTTTTCCCGGCGAAGCTAACATACACCAACGTTCACCATGAGAGTGGTGAAACAGCCGGTATGTGGACGCTAGCTACTGCAACCATCACGCGTTTCGTTTTGGCGTGTTGGAAGCTGCCCGTCCGGTTCCGTATTGTCTCGCACAGCCCCCAGCTATGTGCGATTAGTCGCTGTGCAGACATACTTGCCGACGTCCTTTGGCGTTCTTTGCCCACGATTAGCAGTAGCGCGTGTGCTGGCGAGGGGAAGTGCTGTTGCTGCTGTATGGTTGCCTGTATTTCGACGCACACACACCACTCGTGAAAACGCCCGCTGAGCATGAACTAGAATCAGCAGAAGATGCAATTCTTCACCAACGCGTTATCCCGCTAACTTCGCCACGTCGCCTTTGCCACAAATGCGAGCGTGTGCTGGCGCGGGGAAGTGCTGTTGCTGCTGTATGGTTGCCTGTATTTCGACGCACACACACCGCTCGTGAAAACGCCCACTGAGCATGAACTAGAATCAGCAGAAGATGCAATTCTTCACCAACGCGATATCCCGCTAACTTCGCCACGGCGCCTTTGCCACAAATGCGAGCAAAGAAAAGCAGCAACAACGACACCGCGGGGACGATTACCGCCCCGATAGCCAACTAACGGAAACGCGCCTTCACGTCACAGCGTGACATCCAATCACAGCGACCGCAAACAATGTTTGAATACGCAAGATGGCCGTAACTAAAATGGGCTTACAGTCAGGGCTGTCACGGCTACAATTGCAAGCTCAAGCGTTCACGGCGTGTCTCCAGGTAAAGCGCCGTTTGGAGTCCGTCTGCCTGCGAAGCATGGACCTCAGGTCTTCCCCCCGAGGGATTCAATCGTGCAGGTCTCATTCCGTAACCATATACCTTACTTTCGAGGGATGACCGCTACTAGTGAAGCCCAACGGTGGTCATAGTGTCTCTGAACAAACCAAGCACCAAATGGGGTCCGTCTAGCTGTGACTTCTAGACGTACAGGTTGACGTACCCCCAACTACGCTCCCTTTTAGTCGCCATTCCAACGCAAAAGCGCAACTGCACCAATACCCGACCTCTGTGAAGTGTCTTAGCCGAAGGGGCTACACTGACAACCCCGACGACGCTTGGTACGACAAAGGTATCGTCTGAAACGTCTGGGGCTTTTCACTTGAGCACCTCCATACCCGCCGAAAATGCATTTTCCGTTTGGTAAAGTGGTCATCGGGATAGACTAAGTGGACCCGACGGATTGTCACTCCCATGACTTACTATAATAGGTACCAGCGAGAATTTTGTGCAATACGAATGGGATAGGCATGCATTATTGGGTAGTTCCTCAGCGACCTTAATGAGCCCCCCATCAGTCAGCAGCATTGCCTTAAAATGCAAAAAGAGTGTTATCCATACACACAAATAAGATACTGCATTCCATACTGGTTAGGTCTTCAGTGTCCTCAAGGAGCCCCCAGCCCAGCATCAGTCTCAGTGATGGTTCAACCGAACAATGACCTTTGTCCCCCTTTTTTCGCATGGGTCGGCCGCAAAAAACCGTACCCACGCCCCTCGCTTGGAATTGGTGTGCGAAGTTTGCTTCTCGCGGGACAGAAATGCACCGAACGACACAGCAGGTATCATAGAGTTAGATAACTCACCACGAAAAACCAACTCTCTCTAAGGGGACCCCCTCTCGGCAACGAGCCGATCAAATAACATGAGTGAGGTGAGATAGTAGCGTCGGAAACCAACCACTCCTCCCTGTTCTAGCATATCGTCTGCTAACGAACAACAACGAATTTATTCGCACGGATGCAGGTAGCTAATGAATTCATGTCACCCCGCTCATCCCCTAGTCCTGTAATTGTCATATACGGTTCTGGAGACAGGTCGACCGGCGTAATTGGTCAGTTTTGGTTATGTGTCCAACAAAAAAAATGCGATGGCTGGGCTTTCGAGGACTTCACAGGGAAACAATATCGTCAACATAAGTGCTAAGATTACGGCATCGGCCAGTTCGTTTTCAAGTGGGGGCAGGTGATATAGCGACTCGTGCCACAATGGATGCATCCATTTCTGACCAACCTGTCTCCGACTGATGACTGATGACACACACTTCTTGGCTGAGCAACGACCCAACGAGGATCCAACAAGGCGTCTTTTAGGATTGGAATCACATTTGTATTGTTCCGAATAAATGAGATTTTTCGTCAGGTTAAGGGCCGTTCGTTACGGGAGATATTTTTACCTTATTTCGGAGATAGTTTCAATACTTGTGAAAACTAAACTTTCCTCGTATTTTCCCCTCTGTTATGTTTCACACACTCGGAAAATAATTTCACAACTTGGAAACTCCGGGAGGGAGAGAGCTCTTCGTTAGCAGAGGCCTAGGAATGCCGATTCCCTCAAACGTCACTTTTTTGGGGGTGAGGTATCTTGGGCCCTTTCAATGAGAACAGCCTCACAAAACGATACTGCCATAGGTGCACACCTCCTTGCCGGTAGCATTCGTCTGACGCTTGATGTCCGAACGGCCAAGCAAGGAGTCAATCGCACGACACAGGCGCAGAATGATCCTACTACCCGCCGTACGGCTGGACGCTCACTACAAAAATACTCCATGGATGGTTGACGAAATCAGAGCTCTCATTGTTTTCGTGCGCAATCTCGGGGTTTCCGAATGGTGATATCCTCTTGGGTCTTCAGAGAGGAAAATCGACGATACCTATTACTTGGCGAATACAGCAGCGATCATTGCGTGATGAGAGGATGATTTGCAGCCCTTGTCGGATCTTCAACTCAAGGAGTCGTACGACACGGATGCATTGTGACCCTGCGCGTGCTGCCAGGTGCTCACGCCGCTTGTCGAGGGTTTGATTGCAGCAACCACACCATTGTTTCGGCATCTCGGGGGTAGACGCATGCTCTAATAAACGGTAGACGTGCATCTACTGTCTGTCGTATTATTTTCTGAAGCTCCTCGCTTGGGGAGCGCTAGCAAAAACCCCGCCCTTGAAAAAAACTGATCTCGAGCAAAACCGATACGTTTAACTCGGTGAACCATCCCACGTCTTGAGGGATTTATCGGACAACAAACAAACAAAAACAAAATCCAGGAGATACTGTCCGAAATATTTCTTCCCCCAAAATTATCCCTATCACAACTCGCGTCCGCCCAGGGGTCAAGCGGAAGTTTAGGTATCTCCGCAGCGGAAGGCTCTGGCGTCATGGGGGTTTTCGTGGAAATGTCAATATTAACGCACGAACTGATGACGGGGAGGGGTACGTTGGCCTGGTGCATGCGACAGTATTATAAGGCTGCGCGCACCTACTTGGTTTCTGAGGGTCCTCCTTACCGTAATAGAGACAATTAGTTCGAACCCTGCCTGGCCCAAGAACGTTTTTTGGTTCGAGAGAAAAAACGAAACCTGTTAACGAAGCAATCAGTGAACCTTCCCGCAAGCCTACAGCAGGCATATTAGCCGAATCATTCCGTAAGACAGGGACGGTACGAATTCCAACGATGTTACATATGTTGGTTCCTCGGTGGAGGTGATTCCCTGTTGGTCGAAAGCGGTGACGGATCAAACGTAGAGTCTACTCCTACAGTACTGGTCCTGTGTAGCACACGTTGTCTGCACCGACCTGGTAACTGTGCCGTCTTTTGTAGCCCGAGGACCGTCCGCACCCACGACGGCAGCAAGACAGTTGGCAAGATAATGGCGATGCGTTCAACGATAG
Organism: Macrocystis pyrifera; assembly: GCA_031763025.1. Lineage (NCBI taxonomy): Eukaryota > Phaeophyceae > Laminariales > Laminariaceae > Macrocystis > Macrocystis pyrifera. Next base: position 8,663,659 of record JASSKH010000011.1, on the reverse strand, counting down.
AGGCAGCACATTTCCGCTATTACGGGGGGGCGTAGTTAATAGGACCTACGGTACACATAAAAAACTATATATTTACATATTTTTACTATTACGGGGGTACATAGTTAATAGGACCTATGGTATACAAAAAAAACCTATATATTTAACTATTTTTTACTAACAAAATTTGGTCCCGTTAACTATGGACCCACGTAATAACGATATTTGGTCCTGTTTACTATGGACCCCCGTAATAGTTATTTTTTTCTGAATGACGGGCTCCTTAACCCCAAATCGTCGAAAGGTCAAGCTTGTTCCCAAATGGAACGCTCAGTATTCTTTGGCCATTTTACTATTTTTCGGAGCTAAAGTCAGGTGGCGGGTGAAGCACGTAGCGAGCTCCTCACGTGAGAAGTCTCAGAAACCTAATGGTACGTATACGTCGGATGCCAGTACGAGGTCCCACGAGAATCGTCAAGGAAAGAGGGTGCCGACGGGAGATGTATTTGTATACGTATGGCCAGTCCTATACCTTTTGGCAAAGTTTTTGTATGATATGTGTACAATCATTGCGTCGCTTATGTACCCCGAGGAGCCTCCTCTTTACGTACTTACGACAGTGGCATGAAACTACGCCTGCACCAAGACATACAAGAAAGCTGTACTGTACCTGGTACGAACTATGTACAGCTTCAAGAAAAAACGGCTGACAGGTCAGAGGGGGGGCAGACAATCGTATGCTTTACGTACCTGGTACGTCTTGCGTTCAGTCTATACAGTAGGTTATGCACGATGTCCCCTCAAAATAAAACAAAACCCTAGCCTGCTCCAGCAGTCGGGTTTTCTTGGGGCTGCTCCAGATATTTGTCTACAGATTCGTGTTGTGTGGTGATGTACGAAGTACTCTTCATGTACATATTTCCTGGTGTGCGCTTGAAACACGAAAACACAGACGAACAAGGAACTTCCTCCTATGATAATAAAGCGCCTTTGTGACGGTGTGTACACACCACACCCCAAACGAGCGCTGTTGTATTCCGCATGTTATTGTGGACACCGTGGCGTCACGTTTCATACCGATCGCGTGTTTTTTTCTGTCCCTCGTTTCCGTTCTCTACACCCCACCGGAGCACCCGACGTATCCCAACTCAATGGTGACGAGGCGCTCGATCTGTTTCGGCCGCCCAGGGTGTCGCGTTCCACATCGACGAGTCGCGTGGACCAGCGGAGCTGTGCGATCGCTCCGCGGTACAGCACGGCGGTACGTATGCGACGGTAGTGCAGAGCGCAGCTGCACCCCTTTCAGAAGTTGAGGGCAACACACTTTCGCCTGCGATCATTTTTGCGACATACCAGGTGCACGCACCGATTACAGTACTGTTTTTCTTAGCGTACGCGTACGTACATGTACTACGCTTAGTTGCTTTACAGCACACCCTGTCTAGCAAATTTTGTGCGGAATCGTGCCGGGCCTGTAGGCAAGACGATTGTTATCGACTCGTGTTGCTGCACTCGTACACGAGGTGCCGGGTGTATGCCATGTACTGGCGTGTAGGTACATGCTTAGGGTCTATGTGCACTTCTGCCACTGGTCGTAAAAAGGGTTTGCGCGCCTTGGAAATCTGTCGATGCCATCACCTGATGAGGCGCTCGGTGGCCTAGCTTTAAGTAAAGGGCGGTTGTACCAGCTCCTCCCGTGAAACGTCGGCGTACGTGGCGCGATGAGACACACAGACGGACAGCATGTGTGTACAGGACCTCGATCGCTTCACTCCGACATTTCCGACGTTTGCACGCCCGCCCCTTTTCGAGCTCTACAATGGTACATCGATGGCATGTTTGCGCGTCGGAGGTGTGTGGTGTGGTAGGCTTGTTTGTGCATCCTTTTCACAACCAGCGCTGTCCGAACGTCTATTCTACTCTGGAGGGGGACACGAAAATCGTTGGGGCAAAAAATACCATGACCAAACGTTCATTACAGTCCCGCCCGGAGTTGTACCGGTCCATGCGGCTACTATTAGTATCAGAGACGGGTCATTTGTTTTGGACACGTCACGGACTTCGTTTGGTGTATTCTACTATATGTAGAGTAGTTGGTCGGTCAGTCAAGGAGGTCAGTTAAGTCGTTCAGTCAAAGGCGGACAAAACGGCCATCTCCTGGGTTATTAGACGGTCCTGGTCGGTTGCATGCAGACTGCTATAGCTGTATGTTACATGCCTGTCTACATCCTCGAGAAAACGTTTTTTTGTTTTTCCCACGGTGTTGGAGGTACAGACGAACACAAACGCAACGCATAGTGGATGCCAGGGACCACTGTGGCCGAATTTTAGACATTGATCCGAATACCGAGCGCCAAGCGCCAAAAAGTTACGCCGACGAAGTAGCCTTTGCTGACCGGTGGATCCCCTCAAGAGAGCAACTACTAGTACACCTTTCTCGTGTGAGGAGGTGGAGGCGAGCTCAGGAAATATGGGGCCACCCCTGCAGGGGCATTGCTAGTCAGTGTCGGTTCGAAAATGCTTTGTCATTCGGGGACGGAATGTGCCCGTAGATGGCCAGCGGTTGGTTGCATTAAGGGCTACCACAGTATGCAAGCGTAAGGTGGAACGCTGTAAACTGATTGCATGACGGAGGAGCTAACTCACAGTGCGTAGGAACACAGTTCTACGCGTGAAAATACTGCACTCCATAACATACTGCAGATTTAGCCCACGTAGTTGTCCCAGCAGGAGTTGTTTTAGTCAATGAGCAAATGCGCGTTCTAGTATAGGATAGGGGGGGGGCGCGGGGGGGGGGGGGGCTTCTAAACCGAGGATCTCGTAGCCAACATCGCGTTTTTTTCTTCACTATTTTTTGTCGCCGATCCATTACAATAGGCCATGGGATTGCTCGTCGGAGCTACAGTTGTAATGTGTGACTCTTTTACTGTAATGCAGCCAGTTTTTGGGAGTCACTGGGAAAAATAGTTCCGCAAGTGAAGACCCTCAAGAAGTTGCTGGTGCGCCGCAACCGTAGCATGGACCCGGAACGTGCACCTGTTACCCGTTCACACGACACACAGACTGCCGAACCACAAGGAGGGGCACGTGAGTCAATCACGTATCATGTCTCCGAGGTACCACGTGCCATGTATGAAAATGGGCGATGGTACGGACCGGCGGTGGGTGGAGGAATGGATAGCAGTCCCAAGTGAAGGGGCTTATTATTTTGCCACGGTCCTATTCCATCGTGTTTCCAGTAGACACAGAGCGTTCCTGCTTCGACTGCTGCCCACGATGGGGATATTTTAGGGGATTGTGAATACATGTGCTATCGCGGGCCTCTGTTTTTGTTTGTTTGTCAGTGCGCAACCGTTTTTGTAAGAGCCTTGTCCGTACTATGTACGTTCGGGGTCAAGGCGTGCTCACAAGGACGAGAGAGAGAAGAGATGAAAGGACGAAAGGGGTAGAAAAATAGGGAGCATTTACGTAAGTTCACAGCAGGACAAATTATTGCTGTTGGACTGTCCGGAACTGAATTCAACACGTAGCACCACAACGGTCGTACACCCAGTGAGACAATATTTACTGCAAGCCCTACCATACAGGGAAGACGGCGACTGTACCCGCTCGTGTACTGTGTGTTTCACGAGAAGAATGACGAGTACTGTTTTGGAGGCTCCAAAGGTCCGAAGGGAAACAAGTACCGTCAACTACTGTAGGAATAGATCTCCAATCAAACCTTGCTGTAGTCACTGGTGCTGGTATTGCTACTGCTGTGACTAATATTTGGACTGTGCTAGTACTGCAGGCTGGCATCGACAACTGATAACGCGGTGACCTGGGAGTCTGAGAACGATGCTACGGAGGATTTACAGTTTGTGGTGGGTACAAGCGGTAGTACGAAAGGGGCACCGGCAAACGTGTATACCCTATTATTGTGCTTATCCCACGGTAATCGAAGGTTTGCCACTGGTACTGCTGCTGGTACCGGTGCTGGTGCTGGCACTTCAGGAACACTGCTATTGATACTGGAGCTGGGATTGTTCGCGGTCCGAACGGTTGGGCACGAACGGACACATACTCGATGACACACGAAAGAGTGGTGCAGTGGCGAATACCGCATACCAGGTAGGAACTTGCTGGTACATGTGCTGCACTGCTGAGACCAACCGACCAGGATCGGTTGTCGAAGTCAGCGGGCGGCACGGCGGGGCACGCCCTGAGGAGGCTTGTAGATACCACGATCCAGCCTATCGTCACAGACGCATCAAATATCTACGTAAAGTAGAGGCCACAAACTCTGTTGACGACGTGGAAAGCAAACAGTGTCAGGTACGTATGTGCAACGGAGGAGAACGTGGAGGTTCCTCTCTGTTGCCTTTTTTTTCTTGAGATCGGAACGTCTTGAAGGTTTGGTGGGCCACGTGTCGCCAGTGACAACGAAAAGCACATCGTATATCACTGCAGTTGTGTAGGATATGATATCGATGAAAGCGAATACATGATATAACTTGTGATCGATACGATATCGACATCGATATCGATATTTGATACATCGAAAACGTTCGTTCAGTGCCGGCATCAATAACACGGGATGCCAGCCAGGGGTTGGAGGGTGTAACACGTTCGATACGACATAGGAAACGCTTTTCTATATTTCGATTGATCGAGGCTTCCTCCGATATGATATTCCGCACTATTACTAAGTATCCTGCAGGGGGACCCACCACGTTTTGCTGGGGCATGCATTGCGGTGTACGGCAGCGTTTATCTATCCGACGCACGTCCGCAACAGCGACGCCACCGGCATGCTAGACCCGTCATGATCTCACCAACCAAGATTTTGTGCTTCTTGGCGATCAATTGCCCCGGCAGGTTCAGGTCCGTTCTCTGGGTATGACAGACGGACGAGACAAATATCGGGGATGCCATTTACTGGAGAATGTTGGATCTCTCAACTGGTTTCGCTCACGGCACTCCAGCCAGCGACAAGGGTGTTTGTCATATGTATGTCCTACTGGATCTCGACGTAATGGTCGTACATGCATTCCGGGCACATACACTGCGGTGTGCGCAGTGGCATCATATGACGGGAAAGTAAGGAAGAAGCCCCAACATGTATGCTGAGTGCCGCTACTGCTGCGTGCGCTCTTGAACCGCCGAGCACTAATAGTTCCGTGCTGGGGACGCGAGCGGACCATTTTTTCGCCGGCTTGTGTTATCTGGACATTCACATCGTCCCGAGCCTCTATTGAAACGAGGGTCTGAACGATCCGGAACGGCGTGTCGACAGTGGAGACGAGTGGGTACTCATATCGTGCAATACCGTAGTCGGGGGTGGAGCGGGATGGAGGGGGGATGCTACCACCGGTTTTATTGTGTAAACTCTGTAGCAGATGGAGAGGCGAAGAGCTGCGACAATACTCATTCCTCTTTATCCCTGTTACTTAGTACAGCACTTTTTACCGAAACGCACGATTGTCTCAATTATAAGGAACATGTCCGACGCAGTCCTGAAGGAGATCAAGTTATCCCCGACAGCAACGCCGTTAAATCTTGCGCGGCCTATTCACAGCCTAAACAGCAGACGCCCAATGACATCAATATCCAAACCAGCACTAGCAGCAACACCAACGTATATTTCGCGCATTTATGTATAGCCATACACTGGTACTGGAGGGAACGGACGACATGCCCCCACCGCCGGATGTACAGTCTGCGCGACACAACTGCTCCTGAGCCCTTCGAGACTCCAGAGGAAAACCAACACGAAGTACATGTCGAGATACAACAGTGTCTTTTACAGCAATATCTGCACGGAGCCGCCCGGGCTGTTTGCTGGGGTATCAATGACGAAAACCACGGAAGGCGTCACACAGTGTTTGCTCCGTAAACCTAGAAGCGCGCCGACATAGCCACAAAGCTAACTTTGATGCTACCAGGCAAGCGCGGGGAGCGTGAGCGCTCCGAAAAGTAGGGGTAGGACCGTGTCGCTCTCGTGGGTGGCCGTACGACTGCTTGCGTTTGTAACTCGAACACCAGTGCTATTTACATATTCCCCCCCTATCACGCAGTGGCCAGCGCTGCACAGTTGTCGCCACTTCTTACGGTCAGCAAGTTTATCCTCCTGAAGTCCGCAGAGGGCTCGAGTGCGCATAGCCTGCTGTGTTTGTACGTTTTCGACAGTGCCTGTCGATAGTTTATGAAGTGTTCAGCACTTTACAGTACTGCTGCACGCAGCGCACAGAAAATAGGGCGGTCGGGTTGGGTGAAAGCAAAACTTATTTGTAAGTCCTGCCGTGTCCGTGAGATTTTTATGCAATTCCCCGCGCGAGGAGCTGGGAAAGTAGTGAGGCACCACCTCAACAAGGGCAACGCTCTCTCCTTGTTTGAGATGTGTCTGAGGCGTATCAGCAGCGAACGGATATGTTCGACACACGCTGTTACGGGTGTCCATAGTGAATAGGACCAGTGGTGTACATAAAAACCTATATATTTACCTATTTTTACTAACAAAATTTGGTCCCGTTATCTATGGGTCCCCGTAATAGTAATTTTGTGATCGTTGTTTTTTGTGCGGCACGCGCGTCGCTTAACCGTACACTCGCATCGTGAATGCAGAACACTTGGAATTTAGAGTCAAGCAGTATCACAAGTGGTTAAAACATGCTTATTCCGGGGGCCCATTGTAAACAGGACAAAATATTGTTACAGTAGTGAAAATAGGAAAATATACGTGATTTTTGTGTATACCGTAGGTCCTATTTACTACAGTCCCCCGTAATAGAAGGATGGCAAGACTTAATAGGTATTAAGAGTTGTTTAGGGCGCTGCTACTTGGCCCCAAACGGGCGAAAACAAATACTTGATTAGGGCCGGGCTCATTGTACCTGTATAGACACAGAGATAGTACCAAGCTCTCATTTCACTTCGTACTGGACACACGTTTTTAGCGGTTCGCGTACGCGAAGGGTCGAGCCAAGCATCGATGTTCTTGACTGCTGTCTGTCACGCACTACGACTGTACTTGTTGTTTGGTATCCTCGCAGCGCACGGTGGAGAACGTTTTTTCGTATCGTTGGTTCGATGGTTGGATTGCGACAAGCGTTACGCGTGGTCAGATGGGGAATGTCAAATAATAAGCTGAACTCCATATTTATTGTGCGGGCAGAATCATGCCGTACACGAAATGGCGACATCAAATAAGCTGTGGGTGCACACGTGACGAATGCACTGTCCTACATGAAGCGTGGTCCCCGGTTCGTGCTGTGCATCGCGGGTGGAACCACAATTGACTGTGCATGGACTTGGATTGCACGTCTAAACAGCACGCTCCTTTTCTACAAAGCCCTCAAAAGGTAAGCACCATATACAAACTACCCACGTGTACCTCTGAAGCTTCATCACATCTCGACCCCGAGCGGGCAGCACATAAAGTGGCGTGAATGCACCGTGTCCCACGGGAAAAAATAACCGATCTGTGAATCACTTTTTTTCAGGGTTGACTGGATATTTAACTGTTTGTGCTGTAGTACTCATATGGTGAGCGAGTTTTTAACAGGAGCCTGGCCTTAGATTACTCGTTTTACCTTTACGATAGCATATTGTCATCGCGGGCTTGGCAACCATTACGGGGGGCAAAGTAAATAGGACAAAAAAATGTAGGTAAAAATAGTCAACTATATAGGTTTTGTGATTACCGTAGGCCCTATCTACTATGATCCCCCGTAATATCAACTCGATGGTTGAGTTTTGTGTCGAAATACTTTTTGCGACGGCGAACAACGGATTGTTACACATCGTCGGTCGAGAAGATGCACTTGACATAACTATCCTCGCCAAAGTCAACAAACACCAGAGACCCCTGTTCCCTAGTGCGCGTCTCTTGGAACATAGAGTATGTAGCGCGTAAAGTGCTCATGGACTGGTAAGGAACAATTTTCACGTCAGCTAGACCAAGCGATATTGTCTTGTCAGGCCCTTTACCCACGCCGTTCACAACGAATGATGGCATTGCTTCAATCTTGCTGTACTGCAAAGAACTTCCTTCCCGCACGGCGGCACAAGTTAAGCACTGGGCGTTTGTAGTTTCTTGTGAGTTCCTCACCGTGAGCGTTGAAACTGTAGGCGTCACACAACCCTGCTGTCCTCTCCACCGCCCAGGCAAACAATCTGACCGATGGTTGGTTTGGCCACGTAGCACCTGGAACCGCTATGCGTTTTCACCTGATAAACACGAGATGATAGTAAAATGATCAGCCAATGAAGGGCGTGTTTTGTGCAGCGTGCGGCCATATCGTGTAATCTATTTTTTTGGTCTAGAAGTCGAATGTTCTGCGTGTTGGCGTGTTGGCATGGTATTCGTTTTGGTACCTTGTAACGTTTTGGCTGTAGCAAGTCTACAGCGGTACCGAAATGTTTTGGGGCACCTTGAAAGCATTGTGGGTTCGGTTATCGTATCGAGAACCTTGAACGCCCTATACGATCGTTTGAAGATAAGAACCGATGTATATACTAGGCTAAAATCGAAAATTCCAATTAGTCGATGCTCGACAAACGTTGCCTGTCTGCCAAGGAGAGCACAGAGGGAAGGCCTTCCAGGGCTTTGGCCGTTCTCCAGTATCCGCAGCACAGTAGTACGGCATACAGTATCGGCCCTCTGACATGAAAACATATTGTAAGAAAGCTAGTAACTTGACTGCAGTCCTGTTTTGGGAAAAGGCCACTCAAATTGTAGGTTGTTTGTCCCTCACAACCGACTGCAGTTCTGAAAGGGTTTGACCCGCCATCACGTTTCAGGTTTAGTAGAACAGAGCCCCGATACTCTACATCACCATCTCGAAGCTCCACACAAGGTTCCATACGGTGGTACAAATAAGGACAGCTTGTAAGCTTGGCGTCTTGCCGGCATTTACAGTCACGCAGAAATGCATGCATGCATGCATGCATGCGTGCATGTATGTCGTACGGTCAACGGAATTTTCAGAGTACTTCCTGTACGGTATCACGAAACCATACCAAGTATACAGTGCGTTTGGTCTGGTGTGTATCTCGTACCAGCTAACAGTGGTATAAATATACGCAAGGGGTTGGACCAAAATGTCACACTACAACACCATCACAGCGCCAATTCAACACCTGGTATATACCACTGTGTCGCCAATCCAGTGACATCTTGTGGTCAAAATCGGTACCATTCCATCGTCCACCAGCATGGCATCACCAATTTAGCCGTGCCGCTACTGGGAATGGCCGTTGTCGGACTCTCATATCGAGGCGATGTATTCGTCGGTTCACCATGCGTGTGTCGGAGAGCATGGCGCCACTACGAGCACGAACTCTCGCACTCCGAGCCAGCGGGGCGATTGGCAACCACCTTCAACCGAATCGGGAGGCGAGTTTTCACTCCCATCCGACGTTTGCTCCGTGCCACATACGGTGGAGTTTTACCTGGTAAAAGTGTATTTAGGCTTGAGCGGTGTCGCCTTGTACGGGCGGTGCTTGTAAGGGCGGTGCCTTGTACGGACGGGCCTTATTTCATGAACTCCTCACATGGGGAGCTCAATATATCACCAGAACCGGGGCTTCGAGATGAATGCGTTCGATCAACCCGAGCAACACCTAACATGACCTGTTCCCATCACAAAGGTCCAGAGTAAATATGTCTAAAATATGCCCTGAACCTACATCTATATCAATACCAACGGCGTGAATAAAAAGCGTTGGCTGAAAAATTTCCAGTTGGCGACAGGCTTCCCATCGAGCCTAACTTTGTCTTCTTCAGAAACGCATTGAGAAGCGTCTCTCTCCCCGTTTTGGGCTTGTATATTGCTTTTTACCACCGTGATAAAAGAAATTCGGAGTAAAGTGATCACACTAACATGTACCATGCAGTTGCTCTATTGCGGAGCTCGTCCGGTGTTTCAATATTGATTGAGTTAAACACCAGTGCCACCTCCAAGACCGTGCGATGAGAGTCCATTTCTACTCCCGACTGACGATGGTAATCCTAAACTGAGAAACTACTGCTGTGCACCGAATAATCCTGGGGATCCTTGATTATATATATATACCTGGTACTTCAGCTTTAAACTGTTCGTACAGGACGTTATTCTACAAGGCAATGGGGCTAGGTTTGGGGGGGCTGCCCTCATTTGGACGATGGCCTTGAGACCACTCGGAGGGGGGCGGACAGCGCTGTGCCTCCTTTACTTTGTTGACTCAACGGAATATATATGTGCAGAGCGGTTCACCATCGCGAATCGTAAAATATACCAGGGTATAGGGTAGTCACCGGACCCAGTGCCCTCTAAGTGGCTCGAACATAAGGATCTCAACGCAACCTCCCCCCACCGTAGCAGGAGTCGAAAGCGAGTGTTGAGATGCGGTGGAGAACGCCAGTGGTGTGCGCACTCATACATTGAAGGGGCACCCAATATTGAAGATATCTACCATGCTACCCGGTAGTAATCAGTTCTCACCGAGTCGTAAATCGGTAACATAGTCGCCTGCAGCAGGCTGGGCTCAGCAGCACGGGGTGATCCGGTAGTAGAGAAGCAGTGAGGTAAGGTTCATGCAAACTGACAGCGTATGCGGTGGTAGAGGTCTGGGTCACTTCGTACGGTCTCGTAATGTGCGGCGGCACCCCAAAGAGCCTGCTCGATCTTTCCCGAGCAACACGGCTCATTTTGCCAGGTTTTTTGCGTTGAGTCATGCCGCATTTTGAGTAACATGCTGGAGGTCTTGGACATCAGGGCTTCGTGATCGATCCATCGTCCCACACACACTCGCCTTCTGCTCAGCTCCTTTTCTTACTGTCACTGTCTTGCTGGACGAGACCGATAATCAACGCTGACCGTAAACGCCATTTTATATCAGTCGTTCTTCTTAGAGCTAAAGCTTGAGCAACAACCGATTGGCGACACCGGCTCAAGTGCTTACCTCTCCGGCGGGGTGCCTGATATCACCCAGGAGCCGCGTACTGTACTTTCTCCGGCTGAACTCGTCGGGATTTTGTTTTCCTATACAGAGTTCTGCACGATTCAGGGACACGGGTAACGTCCCCTTTCCACCCTCGCCATCGCCCCCTCGCCCCCCAAAATATGCCTTTCCGAATATCGATCGGCGCATATCATGATAGGGGCTGAACATTTTGTCTCAATATGGTCGGACCGGTTGAACTCCAGAAAGGACTAACACCGGCTAGTGCGATCTTTAATGCTTCGATTTTTAGGACTAGCGCCTAGATGGTTTGGTGGGGTTACGTGGACAAACTTTCCGACTGTGGCATTAATCTTACTGTAGCATTTTTCGATCGTACGGTTTAGCCTTCTCCCTGCTCGTTGGCTTCCATTCGTATTTTTCAGGCTTACGCCCCCGCGCTTGGTGACGGAAGAAACAAAACAAAACCACCGAGAGTTATGAAGTTTCATTATACCCAATCAAGCGTCGAACCCTTCCGGCGAAATTCGGCTAGGTTTCAAATCCAACATCTGATCACTGTTTCCAGGCATGTTTGTATTTAACTACGTGCAACGATGTAATCGCGGCATTGGCATAGCTAGTGAAATATCCCTGCCAGACCAGGGCGGGGAGGGGCACCTCATGTTGAGGGCACTTCTCGCGTACGGTGCTCCACACCTCGCTCTAACAAAATATGTTTATTGACACGTTTTCCTCTACCTTCGATGATCAAAATGTCAAGGACCAAGGTGGTCACGCCTCCCAGGCACATGTTGGCGTGCGTAAAACGATACTGATGAGTGTGAGATACGTATTGGGCATTTCCTCAATCGTAGAGGAGCCCCGACAGTTAGAAAGGTTTTTGGGTCTCAACGCATGCGCAAGTACCGCGCTGTAGAGGTATGGCTAGCATACAAAGCAGTAACCAAACACTATCGGCGAATAAATTCGGAGCCCCACCCGGCGCGTTTCCCTCTCAACCTCTCAGTATCTGGTGGGGGGTACCCGATTGTAGCCGACGGACACCACGACCATACCTTCCCACGTACGTGGATACGTGAGGAGGGAGGCCAGAACCAGCTAGATCGAACGTAGTGGCGACGTTGTGTTGTCCGGGCCACCACGAACGTACGCCCTCACGTAGGTGCCAAAAACCAAACAATAACCTGCATGGGTCTAGAGTAAACAGCCGTACAGTTTGGTTGTTCGTGGTCGAGACAACCCTCGCTCGCCAAAACTCCACCACCAGTCGCGCCTGACTACCCCATCCCGTACGCTCGCCTCTGCTAGCGGAAGACGGCAACGGCATGTTCGTACAACACAGAGTCCAGCTGCATACACTCCTTCACTTCTGAGTTTGTCCATGCCTCCGCCAGAGTTTCTCTTTTTTCGGCCACGTGCCAGGTGGCCTCTTTAGCCTTGCCCGCGCTCAGGTATTTCCTGTGCCAACTCCACCGTAGGTATTTTCAGGGCGGAATCGAAGAGAGACAGAGTGCTGCTGAACTCTTTCAGGATTCCAACCGCGGCGTACCAGTCGCGAAGGACGTCCTGCACCGGCTGCTGCATCTCGTACGAAGCCGCGTCGTCGCGGGTTCGTCTTTGGTCTTCCGGTTCGGAATCATAATCGACCCCGGATGTCCACCCCCGATAGTCCAAATAAATCTTAGAGCATGAACCAACCAGGGGTATTGTGTGCCTTCATGTTAGACACCGGTGGCAGTCGCGCGTTGATGGAGACTGTTAGCGAGTGCGCAAGTACATCGTCTGGAGATATTCCAGCCAGCGCGAACTGCCTTATCGCGTAACTGCCGCAGTGCTTTGCGAACGGTTTCGAGGTCCACGTGGTCCGCGATCAGGTCCTTCGACGCCCAGATCTCTGCAGTAGTATTACGGGGGAACCATCCGTGAAACCGTGTGTCGGAACACGGTGAACCACTTACACCTGTCCCCAGCGGAGCCCGTCCTCCGCAGAGCTGCGGTGTACCCGCCGGCGACCACTCGCCCCCTCCTTTCCACTCGTGATTTCCCGCGTGAAAGTCTCCAACACCGCACCCGCGGTCGTGCATTGCGCAGAGTCGTAGATGCTGCAGTCGAGGCATCAGCTGTCTTTAACGATCCCCTTCACTGTGGAGCCGCCGGCTTTCTGCAAGTGAGTGAATACCCAACACTTGTTGATCAATATGTCTTGAGACTGTCGAGTGTTTGAACGCTGGTAAATACCGCCGCCGGGAGAATTGTTATGCCACGACAGCTCCGAAAGGCCAGGAGTATCCCGCATTAGTGGGGAAAGTAGACACGGCGCGATCGTCGTCACCGACAGCCGCGAGGGGAGCTGTGGCTGAACTGCGAAGGGCACGTGGTTCCGTACTACCTGCGTTCGGCGGAGAAGGTGGGTGGGGTTGCGGCATTGGTTTTAGAACAGGGAGCTGCACAAGATATAAAGGCTACGTTACTCGAGGGGGGTCGGAGGTTGTCACTCCCAGGAGTGAAAATTGGCCAGTTATGTGCACGTCAACCTTAGGTACATTTTGAATTCGTTACATGCACTACCAAACGCGAATCGTGCTTTACGTTGCGACAACTCATTTTGAAAGTCCGAGCTCAGGGTCAGGTGCATCGTCTATCGTGCGAGTGGGCTAACCTCGGTAGTAAAACAAAATGGCTTCGTACACCGCCTACCGTAACGTCATTGGTCGAGATAGACAACAGTTCGTAAGAACCAAGTCAGGTTGGCCAGACGGGCCCGCGGTCGGAATGAAACCATCGAATCAGGCAGCGTTGTCCGGGGGGCCTCGACACTTAAGCTCTTCAAGCCGAGGATTCGTCGGAACGCCGACAAGGAACCTGTAGGCGATACTCTACAATGTGTGCACATACCCGTCACTGCCGCTAGAGCTGAGAAACAACCAGCTGTTTCAAACCTAGAGCGATGATACATGGAGTGCACGGTTAAAATACGTGCGTATTCACAACCGTGTTTGATTAAAGCCCGTCAGAGCGGTGTGCTTGAAGGGCGGCGCCAGGGTCTTAAATCCACAATACCGTTCTTGGCCAATGCTGAACCGAACACGTATCGTTCGGTTGTCACTTCAACGTTAACCACGTTTTCAGCACGGCGTAGGGCATCACCT